>JAJIBD010004359.1:0-34137 GCA_021461705.1 Cryptotis parvus
GAGAATACCTGAGGCGGAGACTGGTATTCTCTAATATAAAAAATTGGAAAATTCAACACCAAGGGAATGTAATATTCTTAAGAAAAAAGAAACAGCACGGTAGAGGAATCTATCCCTGAACACCACAACACCATGGGGAAACAACACAGATCCCCAGTTCGAAGAACAGATGAAGAAATCAACCCTGAAGACTCAAAAAAGGAATGCAGATGTGAATGATCTCTCTGACAAGGAATTTAGAGAAGAAATTGGTGGGATGTTTAAGGAACTCAATGAAAAAATGTAGCACATGTCTAACAAAATGCAGGAGAACATAAACAAAGCAGGACAGTCAGTAAATTATGGAAGAAATGACAGCAGAAATGAGAACCATGAAAATAGAAATATCATCGCTTAAAAACTCAGTAGATGAAATGAAAAACACAATAGGGGCTCTCAACAGTAGGATGACAGCAGCAGAAGAGAGAATCAGTGAGACTGAAGATGAGCAGCATAAAGGACTCAGAGAACTACATAACATGGAAAAAGACCGGAAAATGGATCAGCAACGGAACAGAGAACAATGGGATGAAGCCAGGCGGAACAACATATGAATCATTGGAGTCCCAGAGGGACAGGAAAGTAACCCCAAGGAAACTAAAACAGTTAGAAACATCTTGGCTGAAAAGTTCCCCGAGTTAAAGGGACGAAGGCATCCAGATCCAAGAAGCCCAAACGTATACCAGCAAGAAGAGACCCCAATAGAAAGACCCCAAGACACATCCTAGTCAAAGTAATGGATGCCATAGAAGATCAAAAAGAAGGAAATTGTATACAAAGGAGCATCCATTCGACTTTCAGCAGACTTCTCAAAAGAGACCCTCCAAGCCCAAAGGCAGTGGTGGGATATAGTAAAAAAAACTCAATGAAATGAATGCCTCAGCAAGAATTCTTTATCTGGCCAAACTCTCACTCAGATTTGAAGGACAGATATACAACTTCTTGGATAAACAACAGCTTAGGAACTTTGTAAACTCAAAACTAATCTTAAAAGAAGGACTGAAAGATCTACTCTAAGATGAGACAAAACCCAAAAGAACAATCAACCTATACAGAAAGATGGCACAAAATCCCATGAGAAAAATCTCTCTCAATGTCAATGGTCTGAATGCACCAGTTAAGAGACACAGAGTGGCAAAATGGATCAAAAAATTGAATCCCACGTTCTGCTGCCTTCAAGAAACACACCTGGACAATCGGAACAAAGACAGGCTCAAAATAAAAAGGCTGGAAAACAATCCTTCACTCAAACAACCCATCCAAAAGGCTGGGGTAGCCATACTGGTATCCGACAACATAGACTTCAGGCTGAAGAAGGTCAGAAGGGACAGTGAAGGTCACTTCTTAATAGTAAAGGGATACATATATTGGAAGAAATCATGCTATTAAACATATATGCACCCAGGGAGGGACCAGAAAAATACCTAAAACAACTACTAATAGACTTCAAAGAAGACATTGACAGCAACACAATTGTAGTTGGAGACTTCAACACTGCTCTATCAACCCTGGATAGATCAAGAAGATTGAAACTTACCAAGGAAATACTGGCCCTAAAAGAAGAGATGGAAGAAAGAGGGCTGGTAGACATATACAGGGCATTTCATCCCCAAAAAGCTGAATACACTTTCTTCTCCAGTGCACATGGAACATACTCCAAAATAGATCACATGCTGAGCCATAAATCATACCTCCATAAAATCAAGAAGATAGAAATTGTGCCAACTATTTTTCACACCATGATGCACTGAAAATAGAAGTTAATTGTACACAAAAAACGGAGACCAATACCAAGTACCTGGAAACTAAACAGCTCACTGCTGAACAACCAGCAAGTCATAAAAAGAAATCAAAGAGGAAATCCAAAGATTCCTGAAAACAAATGAGACTGAAGACACGAATTACCAGAACTTGTGGGATACAGCGAAAGCAGTGTTAAGAGGCAAGTTCATAGCTCTTCAAGCATTCATCAGAAAAGAAGAAAAGGCCATCACAAACAGTCTGACCTCACAACTTAAGATCTTAGAGAGTGATCAACAAAAGGAGCCCAACCCAAGCAGAAAGAAAGAAATAATAAAACATAGAGCAGAAATCAATGAGATGGAATGTCAAAAACAATCCAGAAGATCAACGAAACCAAAAGCTGGTTCTTTTGAAAAAATAAACAAGATTGACAAACCACTTGCAAGACTTGTAAGAAAAGGAAAAGAGAGAACCCAAATAAATAGAATCAGAAATGAAAACGGGGACATCACAACAGAAACCACAGAAATTCAAAAGATCATCAGAGATTACTATGAGAGCCTGTATGCCCACGAAACAAGAGAACCTAGAAGAAATGGACAAATTCCTGAATTCCTATAGCCTCCCAAGTCTGCAACAAGAAGATTTGGAATACCTCAACAAACCTATCTCCATCGAGGAGATGGAATCGGTAATCAAAAGTCTCCCCAAACACAAAAGCCCAGGTCCAGATGGATTCACCAGTGAGTTCTACCAAACCTTTAAAGAGGACCTACTCCCAATTCTTTTCAAGCTCTTCCGGCAAATTGAAGAAACAGAAACACTCCCAAATAGCTTTTACGAGGCACATATCACCCTGATACCCAAAGCAGACAGAGATGTCACAAAAAAGGAAAACTACAGACCAATCTCCCTGATGAATACAGATGCTAAGATCTTCAACAAAATACTAGCAAATAGAATCCAAAGAGTCATCAAAAAGATTATACACTATGACCAAGTGGGATTCATCCCGGGAATGCAAGAATGGTTCAACATCTGCAAGTCAATCAACATAATACATCATATCAACAAAAAGAAAAATAAAAACCACATGATCATATCAATAGATGCAGAGAAGGCATTTGACAAGATTCAAGACCCGTTCATGATAAAAGCTCTCCGTAAAATGGGGATTGAAGGAACCTTCCTCAGTATAATCCAGGCTATCTACTACAAGCCCACAGCGAGCATCATTCTTAGTGGGTAAAAACTGAAAGCCTTCCCCTTAAGATCAGGGACAAGACAAGGCTGCCCACTCTAACCACTTCTATTCAATATAGTACTGGAAATACTTGCCATAGCAATCAGGAAAGAAAAAGACATTAAGGGCATCCTGATAGCAAGGGAAGAAGCCAAGTTGTAACTATTTGCAGATGACATGATATTATACCTGGAAAACCCGGAAACTCTCTACCAAGAGGCTGTAGAAATAATACATTCCTATAGTAGAGTGGCAGGGTACAAAAATCAATACCCAAAAGTCAATGGCAAAAGAGACATTGTTTCCTATATGCAAACAGCAAAAGAGAAGAAAGGGGCATTAAAGAAACTATCCCATTCACAATTGCGCCACAGAAAATTAAATACCTAGGAATCAGTTTGACAAAGAATGTAAAGGATCTCTACAAAGAAAACTACAAAACGTTACTTCAGGAAATAAAAGAGGACCTGAGGAAATGGAGACACATTCCCTGCTCATGGATTGGAAGGATTAACATTATCAAAATGGTAATACTCCCTAGAGCTTTATACAGATTCAATGCGGTCCCTATAAAGATACCCATGATGTTCTTCAAAGAAATTGAACAAACACTCCTGAAATTTGTATGGAATAATAAAACCCCCACGAATAGCTAAAGCAATCCTTGGGAAAAAACGATGGGAGGTATCACTTTCCCCAATCTCAAGCTCTACTACAGAGCAGTTGTAATTAAGACAGTGTGGTATTGGTATAGAAACAGACCCGTAGACGTATGGAATAGAACTGAATATCCTGAAACACACTCTCAAATATACAACCACTTAGTCTTTGGTAAAGGAGCAAAAAAATATTAAGTTGAGCAAAGAAAGCCTCTTCAACAAATGGTGCTGGGAAAACTGGGCAGCTACGTGTAAAAGAATGAATTTAGACCTCCTTCTAACGCCATGCACAAAAGTCAGATCAAAATGGCTTCTAGATCTCAACATCAGACATGAATCTATAAGGTACATCGAAGAAAACATAGGAGAAACGCTCTACGACATCGAAACTAAAAGTATCTTTAAAGATGACACACCACTGACTAAGCAAATGGAATCAAAGATAAACAAATGGGATTATATAAAATTGAAAAGCTTCTGCACCTCAAAAGAAACGGTGACCAAGATACAAAGACAGTCCACAGAGTGGTAAAGAATATTCACCCAATACCCATATGACAAGGGATTAATATCCAGGATGTATCAGGCACTGTTAGCCCTTCACAGAAAAAAAACAGCCAACCCCATCAAAAAATGGGGAGAAGAAATGAACAGAAGCTTCCAAAAAAGAAGAAATTCGAATGGCCAAAAGGCGTATGAAAAAGTGCTCTTCATCTTTAATTATCAGGGAGATGCAAATCAAAACAACAATGAGCTACCATTTCACACCACAGAGACTGGCACACATCCAAAACAGCAAGAACAACCGGTGCTGGCATGGATGTGCGGGAAAAAGGGACTCTCATCCACTGTTGGTGGGAGTGCCGACTAGTCCAGCCCTTTTTGGAAAACAATATGGGCATTCCTCCTAAAACTAGATATTGAGCTCCCATTTGATCCAGCAATAGCACTCCTGGGAATATACCCGAGAGACCAAAAAACACATAGCAGAAACACTATCTGTACTTCTTTATTCATCTCTGCGCTATTTACAATAGCTAGAATCTGGAAACAACCTAAATGCCCGAGAACAGAGGACTGGATAAAGAAAGTGTGGTTGATCAACACTATGGAATACTATGCAGCTGTCAGAAAAGACGAAATTATGAAATTTACCTGCAAATGGATGGACATGTAGACTATCATGCTGAGTGAAATTAGTCAGAAGGAAAAGGACAGATATAGAATGACTGCATTCATTAATAGGATATAAATAGATACCAGTGTTTTACTAAGTGTGAGAAATGGTAATGGCAGATTAAAACTCACCATTGAATATACACAAAGAGACTTAAGTGATAAACTCTAAATATCTGCAGGGCTAGCCACAATGTGTAAAATAAGAGGGAGAGAGATGCAGAGACAGAGAGAGACAAGAGAGAGGAAACGGGGCTACCTGCTATTGAGGCAGCCTGGGGGTGGCTGGGATGGGGGTGGGGTACATTGGTGGTGGAAATGGGGCACTGGTGGAGGGATGGGTGCAGGAATACTGTATTACCAAGAACCAATTATGAACACCTTTGTAATTGTATGTCTCACAGTGGTATAATAAAAAATTTTCAAAAAATGGAGTTCTTCTAGCTCAATTCATTTATTAGTTTATTTGGGAAAGATTGGGGAATAAAATAAATTTTCTTTTCATTTGCTTATGTTTAATTACATCTTCAAGGCATACTAAGATTACTGCAGCTGGACAAACTCGGATAGAAACTCACAGACACCCCAAATGATCTACCAGCTACCTCTCAGCATTCCATGCATCTTTGTCGTGTTTTACCTTATCTCATTTAGAATCTTTTATGGTGTACGATGTGACATTTGGATATAATTTAATTTTTCACACCAGTGTGCGAACTCTATCATTTCATTTTGTCAAGATTTTTTCCTTCTGGCCTTTGTTTATTTCAGAATGATATGCATCTAATTATTCATGCCATCTTCTTGCATACATTATTCTTTGCATGCATGTATTGAATGCATGTATTATTTTTAAAATGCAGTTTCAACTTTGTTGACATTCTGAGAAAGAATCCTTAAATATATGCTTTATGATAGGAATTCACCTATCTTCCAGTTCATCATCGATTTTCTCGAGCGAGCACCAGTAACATCTCCATATGTCTGATCTCATGCTACTAGAGCCCAAGGGACATCTGCTTGCTCCAGGAACATAATAAGCCTCAAACCATTATATTGGGTCATGGGAATGACCTAATATAATTGTTACTGGTATTTGGCATATCAAATACGACATGGGTAGCTTGCCAGGCTTACGGCTGACATACTCTTGTAGTCACCTCTAAATACAGCATTTATTGATGAACCGCAGGCGGCCGCATGAGCAAGGCTGTGATAGGCTCATCTGCTGGGTGGAGTTCTGATGAGAAGGAAGTCCAGATGTAGAAAATGGCGACCCTCCATGGAAGGGGGGGAGGGGTCATCTGATTTGTTGCGAGGCTCTGCTGGGGTGGTGGGCCAGGGCTAGAATTCCCCATCCCTACCGGGTGCCTCGTGAGTTGCTGGACACAAGGGAGAGCCAGTAGCAGCTCTGCCCCTAGTCTGTGAGTCTCTGTATCACCATACCTGGGCTGGATTGATACAGACTGCTGCAGGGGTGGTGTCGATGATCCGGGCTATGATAGGCGTCTGCTGGGTGGAGTTCTGATGAGAGGGAAGTCCAGATATGGAAAATGGTGGCCCTCATGCAGTGGGGGGTCGTCTGGCTTGTTGCGAGGGCTCTACTGGGGTGGTGGGCCAGGGCTAGAACCTGCCATTCCTCTCGGCGCCTCGTGAGTGGCTGAGCACAGGGAGAGCCGGTAGCAGCTCTGCCCCATGTCTGTGAGTCTCTGTGAGTCTCATAGGAATTACTTTCCAAAAATTTTCGTCATAGCTGAACTGAAACAGTGTTGGCAATGTTGTATATGTGAATATACCACATTATAAGTTTACTGAAGATACAAATAAATTTGTCTTTATGAAAAAGGGGCAGAGTGGAGTGATAGCCCAGTGGGTAGGGCGTTTGCCTTGCACGTGGACTGCCTGTGCTGGCCCAGATTCCATCCCTGGCATCCCACATCACAGGGGACTCCTGGCGGTCCTCCGAGCACCACCAGGAGAAATTCCTGAGTGCAGAGCCAGGAGTAACCCCTGAGTATTGCCGGGCGTGACCCAAAAAAAGCACAAAATAAAAAAAAAGAACAAGAGAAAAAGCTATTATGGTAAGTTCATTAGAATCTTTTGGAAAGAAGCATTCCTTAACCTTCCTGATTGGCTTTACAAGCAGTTTGACTCTCCCATTCATTTCTAGGTCTTGGGCTATTTCTAGATCTTGGCTATTGAAAATAGTGTGATGATGAACATAGATTTGATATGCTTTATTTGATTTATGTTTTTGTGTTTTAGGGGGTAGATTGCTAGGAGTTTTGGAATGTCAGGGTCAGAGACGAGTTCAGTTTGTAATGCATCACTGTTTCCAAATCATTCTTCAAAGATGCTGAATCATTCGCAGTACCCACCAACAGTGAATATGGTTTTCTTTTTCACTATATCCTTGCCAGCACTTACCTTTAATGATCTTTGTCATATAGGCCATTCTGTCTGATGTGTAGTGATAGCTCATTCTCATTTTGACTCTCATTTCCTTGATAATCCATGATGAGGAGAATTTTTTTTGACAATGTGTCTCTTGGCAATTTTTATTCCCTTTTGAAGAAATGTTAACTATTTAACATTTATTATTTAACTATTTAATATTTCCCCATTTAAAAATATGTTTTGTTGTTGTTGTTGCTATTGTTGAGCTCTGAGAGTGCCTTATGTATATTGGATGTTAGTCCTTTGATATGTATGCACGCCCATTTTCTCCCAGTCAGAGGGTTTCTTTTTATTTTAGGTCTCTTTTCTTTCAAACTACACAAGTTTTTTAGTTGAAAGTAGTTCTATTTGTTCATTTCACTTTTGATTTCATCATCAGTGAGATCATATCATTAAAGACTCCTCTGAGGTTAATCAATATCTTGGAGGTACTGCCAATGTTTTTCTCAAAGCATTTTATGGAGGCAACCTTATATCAAGGTGTTAATATTTTGAATTGACCTTTGTATGTAGTAAAAGACGGTGACCCTTAATTAACTTTTCTGCATGTGGCTAACCAGTTTGTCCAGCACCATTTGTCAGAGACTTCTGACTTGGTTGTAAATCAACCATGCATATAATTTAGAATTTATCTCTTGCCTCTCAGTTCTGTTCCACCGATCTGAGTCTGTCTTTGTCATAGTACCAGGCAGTTTTTCTAATAGTTTTGCACTAAAATTTAAGTCTGGAAATGTAATGCCTCCTATCTTTTTTTCCCCAGAATTGCTTTGGCTATATGGGGGAGTTTTATGCTTCTGTGAGAATTTTATAAGTACTTGTCCTATATTCTTGAAGAATGTCGGAGGATTTTTATGGGTATTGTGTTGTATCTGTGAATCACTTTGACTAATATAAACAATTAAACAGGGTTGATCCTTTCAATCCCCTGAACAAGGAAATGTTTCCATTTCCTAACATACGGCACGGGTAGCTTGCCAGGCTCTGCTGTGTGGGTGGGAAACGCTTGTAATCACCTACAAGAGTATAAGCCCTAAGACTACAAGCAAATAATATGAAAAGTGGTATTCAGGGGGCCGGAGCGATAGCCCAGTGGGTAGGGTGTTTGACTTGCACACGGCCGGCCTATGCCGGCCGGGTTCGATTCCCGGCATCCCATATGGTCCCCCGAGCACCGCCAGGAGTAATTCCTGAGTGCAGAGCCAGAAGTAACCCCTGAGCATCGCTGGGTGTGACCCAAAAAGCAAAAAATAAAGTGGTATTCAGTAGGAAACATGCCACTGGGTATACCCAATTGCCAGAATTTCATTGAGGATCTCTGCATCTGTATTCATCAGAGGTATCTGTCTGGAATTTTCGTTTTTAGTAATATCTTTGTCAGTTTTTGGTATCAAGGTGATATTAGTTTCATTGAAACCTTTTGGAGGGATTTTTGTTTCTTCCATTTCCTCATAGAGCGTGAGGAAAATGGGTGGTAGAACCTCTTTGATGATTTGGAAGAACTCACTCATGAACCTACCTGCCTTAGACTTTTGTTCTGGGAGGATTTTTTTTTAATTACTTTTTTGAATTCCTTGATGGTAATTTGTTTATTCAGTATTGGTTTTACATCTTCCAGACTTAGTCTTGGGAGATTTTATGGCTCTGAAAATTTGTTCATTTAAATTTATCAGATTTTCAATTTAGTTGCAAAACATTGTTGATAGTAATCTATTATGATATTCTATATCTCTGAGATTTCTCTATTAATTTCCTCCTTTTCATTCCAGCTTGGATTTACTAGGATTTATTTTCTCTGTCTTTCTAGCCACAGGCTTGTCAATTTTGTTGATTATTTCATACAACTAGCTCTGGAATTGTTAATTGACCATTTTTTTTTAATTTTTTGGGTCACACCCAGCAATGCTCAGGGGTTTCTCCTGGCTCTACACAGGAATTACTCCTGGACGGTGCTCGGAGGACCATAAGGGATGCTGGGGATGGACCCCTGGCCGGCATGGGCCAGCCGCGTGCAAGGCAAACACCCTACCTGCTGGACTATTTCTCCGGTCCAATTGATCTTTTTTTATTATGATTTTGATTTCTATATCATGGATTTGTATGTGGATTTTTACTATCTCATTCCTTCTACTGACTTTGGGCTTTCTTCATAATGCTTATATAAGTTCTTGAAGTTCAAGGTGAGTTAATTTATTTGCACCAGATCCTGTTTCCTGATGAAAGCCTGTGTTGCCTGGGCTTTCCTGCTAAATGCTCCTTTTTGCTGTGTCCCATAGTTCTGGTAGTATCTTCATTCTCATTTGTATCCAGAAATCATTTTATTTCTTCTTTGGTATCCTCTTTGACCAGTGGCTTTTAAGTAGTTTTCTATTTGTGGTTAATTCACATAAACAGAGTTATGATCTGAGAGGATACTTGGTATGGTTTCTGTTTATTTTATGTAGACTTGTTTTGTGAATCCGCATGTGGCTGATTGTAAGAATGACACATGTGACTGGGAAAAATGTATAGGCCAATTTTGGGAGATAGAGAAACCTATAAAAGACTACTTAACCAGTTCTTCCAATTTTGCTTTAGTGTCTCTGGAGTGAGGATGGGGTGGTCACACTAGGTGATGATCAGGGCTATTTCTTTTCTGTGCTCAGGAGTGACTCCTTGTGACTTCAGAGGACCATATGTAGTACCTGGGATTTGAACCGGAATCACAGCTGCAGGAGTGGCTACATGCAAGCTAAGAGCCTTACTTCCTATACTGTCTCTCAAATCCCTGACCCCTCTCCCTTCCAATAGTCATGGTTTTTAAAACAGTCCGATTTTGTTGCTTTTAAAATGTTTACTATTGGATATAACTCAGAGTCTATATCCTCTACGATTATTATTCCAGCATTTTTCTAGAAGTATAAATATTATGTTTCATTGAAGAAGATTGTACTTAGCCCTTTGCAAAAAAAAGATGACACTGATGTCATCTCAGTAGTCTATTTTTTCATTTATTATTCATCCATTCATCCATCCATCCATCCATCCATTTACTCATTTATTTATTTACCATTTATTTATTTATTTATTCATCATTTATTATTTATTTATTTATATTCAGGGAAGCTGCTCCAGGGAATCTGGGGCACTCCAAAAAGATACTGGCCAAATAATGAGAGACTCAGCGCTCAGTGCTGGACTTCATTTCTGAGAAGGAGGACCATAAGTGCCAGGGAATCAATCGTAGGGGCCTCTGACCATCAGATTGAGATCCAGTCCTTTGACCTATCTCCTCAGTCCATATTAATTTATTCTTAAAGAATGCATGCATAACTAAGGTGTTCACCAAGGGCAAATGTAATGGATTTATAAAGGATTAGTGCTGGTTGGTAATCAGGGTCACTGGCTATGTAGCTTCCTCATCTTGGAAATATTTAATGACGTCCCTGGCTACAAGTTCTCACCTAGCATTCATGTTTCTACCATTTTTTGGTCATTTATATTCTTCCTCTCTGGGTTACCATCCTTCTATTTGTTGTTCTTTTGGACCCAAGTAAGTAATGACGAACTTGATGGTGCATCCTTAGGAAGTTCCTTCTCTTGTGTTTTATGGTGTTTATGTAATTCTCCACATAAAGTAGATATGCAAAATATATTAACTTGTTAAAACTTAGTGACTTTTATCATAAAACTCCTAATAAAGTTTTAATAAAATGCTAGTTCATTTGGATATGTCCTCAAATACACAGATTCATAAGCACAAATAATTTTTTCTATATTTGTATAGAAATATTTTATTGAATTACCCTTTTTATCTTTTTTTTGCTTTTGGGTCACACCCTGCAATGCTCAGGGGTCACTCCTGACTCTGCACTCAGGAATTACTCCAGGCCATGTGCCGGGCACCATATGGGATGCTGGGATTGAACCCTGGTCAGCCACATGCAAGGCAAATGCCCTGCCCGCTGTGCTATCGCTCCCGCCTCTTATTGAATTACCCTTGATTCACATAAAACTTTTAACTTTCTTGTTAGATATCTGTTTGACATGTTAGGTTTTCCAGCGCCTTGCTTTGCAGTCATACATGATTTGTGACTTATGTGGCAACATTGTTAACTGCTTCTTAAAATGATGTCTCTGAAGGTCATGAACAGAAGTGTCAACCTAATTGTACTCTTGCCTTTTTCTGTTTTGTAGAGTAGTACTTTTAGGAATATTTTTCTTCCATAAGGAAAGTAGCTTGTGCAGAATGTACAGAAGGCATCTATAAATGTGTTCTCAGAAAAGGTTTTGGCATGCAAAACCTTTTCTGAGAAGTACAGACTAGAACCCACTCACTGACTGGAACCTAGAGACTCTACTTATTTTAAATGCATCCCTATCAGATATTGTTATTTCCCCTGTGACTTAAATAGCTACATATTAACCTGCATTTGAAGCCTTGGTTCCCACCCTCTTTTAAAATTTTTAGATGTTGCTAACCACTAGCATAGTAGCAAGGGTGGAACAAATTTTGACCTTTGTTTTTGGACAGAGCAGAAGAAATTAAGCTTTAAAACTATAGAAAGTTGTCTCATGTTGGACTCTCTGACAGAAACTACTCAACCCATCCATAAGAAAAATGCATAGGTAATAGGCAATGAAGCAATGTTATGATCGAAAGCTTAATTTCATGACAGAAAAACTACGTGGTTTGAACACCACACCTGCAGCATTCAGAAGATAATGCTCTCTGCTCATTGTCATTAAAAAGTACAGATGTTTACTTTAAAATAGTCTAGTCACTATGTATGAACTTGACATTCTGAGAGAAATATTACCACAACTTAGTAAATAAATAGTTCTTTCTAAAGCTGGTTTTGTAAGTTTAATTTTATAGCTTCCTTGAAATTGACTCCGGTACTTAGAGTGATGTGTATATTCTAATGGATTAATAATTTTGAGTCAGATTAATAAATTTTAAACTCTAATGTTATGTCCTTAAAACAGCTGTTCTCTTTGACCAAAAAAAAGGAGGGCAATACTCTTGTGTAGTGCTTTATATGTTTTAAATAAAGCAGGATTGTTTATTTGTTTAGTAATTTATTCTTTTGATGGTGATCAGGAAGGAGAAACAGCTGCCTGCCTCACTTAGAAACCTCAGGAAGCATTGCATGCTTATTGGTTCTTAGGATTGAGGTATTGCCAACTTGTATGGTAGATTGTATTAAGCTTGAAATGTCAGTATGAAAAAATGTCTTAATGGGAATCATTATAATCATCTCACTTCTGTAAAACGTTCCTTCATCCTGCAATAAGGACCAATTCCTTCAGGCTTTCTCTAGCCAGACTCTTGCTGGCACCCATGAAAAGCTTTCAAAAAAGAGGCAGAAGGACTGGAATTCATTTAAATGGAGTAAATTTGTACAAATGTGAAAATTGCATCCATTCGTTTTGTCACTTATATGGTTGGTGAGTGAAATAGTAGAGATATAGAAGTAGAAACAGTGTGAAGATGAATTTTGGCACTTAGATATGTGTTAGGATATATAAAGCCATATGAGGGGCTTAATCTTAATGAGGTTTTGCATAGAGTTTAGTGGAAAATGCTTTCTTGTAAGAGACTAGAAACATAAGAAAACTCTAACCACTAAGGAGTACTTTATATTTTTATGTAATGAGAGTGGTCTTGGATGTCTGGAGTAAATAGAGCTAGAGGCTTGTACACAGCCTAATGAGTTGGTTCAACATAGGCCTCTTGAGTGCGTATTAGAAGGCAGCACTGGGATCATGTGGGGTGTAAAGATCAATTAAGAATACTCTTGTAAAGAACTTGCAGCCCAGCCCCAGAGGCAAAAGTAGTTACAGTGCTGCATTCTGTTGCTTGGATTATGTGTTCTTCAAGTCAGCAATTATGTATTACCTTTAGATATACTTACATATATAGAGAGATATATATCCTATATATATCTATATATAATAAAAGAGTTATACACAATATAATAGTGCTCATTTTCTTTTTTCCATTCAAACCTGAATGCATAAATGATCACCTAAGACAAATGAACATCCATTTGAGGTTTTTATAGATTTTCATTTCAAAATGATAATAATTTCACACTTGTCACAAATTTTATAAACCTATTTGTAGTATCCTTTGCAATTGCCTTCTGAATTGCTGACTGATTAACATAAGTAATAGTGTAAAATTGCAGATGCTGTCTTAGACACCATGCATTGCATTGTGGCTTAAACTATACACTTAGGAGAGCTTTATAGAAGATCAAATTGATGTAAAAATGTACCTTTGGTATGGTAATTACTGATCACAAAATTTCTAGTCAAGATAGGTCAGTAATTTGGAGACAAAGGCCACCTTAAAAACAGGTTTCCTTATTCTGGTACTGTCGGGGACACCCGTAGCTCAGTGTCGGGACACCTTGTAGTAGTTCCCTTCTACCTCCGAAGCCGGCAGGGGAATGAATGAAGACTCAGGAATCAGATGCAGTTTTAAAAGGCTGTACTTATCACAGGTTCAGGCATACAAGTCAGCAACAGGAGAAACCCTGTGCTTAGGATTCCCAACTAGAACCCCAGACACGTGTAGGCCAAGATGACAGCCACCACATGTTAAGGCCCTGTAAAAAAGGAGAAAAAGACAAGACTCCCAAGAAGGGTGCAAGCTCACAAAGAGAGAGCCCAAAAGAGAGAGCTAGAGAGGAAGCAGGCTAGTTTTATACCCCTGCAACTCATACCTCCCTCCCACTATTATGGGAATCAGGGAGGGTCAAATGCCCTCAGGTAATTTCTCCCAGCACCTCACCTAGGCCCTTTTATATGCTAATATCTTGAGCCAAGATCTGCCTGGAAAAGCCTTTATAGGGTAGAGAAGGGGGTTTCTGAGATGGCATGTCTCTGTACCAAAGACTAATACTAATGCCAGTTAAATATTTCTCCAAGCCTTCACAAGTCTCGTCTACTTCACGGTAGTTTTGTATTTTAGTTGCCTTTGAGTTATCAGGGAGCCATGCTTGCTTGCTTGGAGGCAAACAGTATTTCTCTCTGGTCTAATTACTTAGAGATCCAACGTGGCCAGGCCATGCTGGTAAGATCTAGCTAGTCCCACGATGATTGTGGTAGCATGAGAGAATATTTATACCAGCTAGTACAGAATACATGGTCAGATAAACTGCCACATTTAGACTACCCCCTTATCTACGAAGTGATTTGCAGGAAGCAATCCAGACCAGATGCAGAGGCTCTTAGAGGAGTCCTGCAACATGGTACAACAATAAAATAGATATTAGAAATGTGCATTGCCTAACTTATGACAGCTGTCAAAAAAGTTAGAAAAATAAAATTCTGAATGCTAAGGAATTTAACATTTGATAAATACAAATTTGCAAGTTTCTTTTGTATCCCAAGACACACAGAGAAAAACATGATTCAGAGAGATAACTGAGATTCTAACTTACCACTAATACTATCTGGGAAAGGTAGGATTTATAAATAGTTAATAATGATTGTTCCTATTAGCTCTTCCTTATCTTTCTCTAATTCGGTTTCTTTTTTTTGTTTGTGTTTTGCTTTTTGGGTCACACCCAGCAATGCTCAGGGGTTACTCCTGGTTCTTTGCTCAGGAATTACTCCTGGCGGTGCTCAGGGGACCATATGGATTGCCGGGATCAAACCCGGGTCGCCACGTGCAAGGCAAGTGCCCTACCCACTATGCTATCACCCCGGCCCCTAATTTGGTTTCTTTAGCAGGACACTTATAAATTATTAATGCTATTTCACTATTTTCTTACTCCCTTCCCCACCCTGCCTATCCCATCTTTCTTTCCTTTTCCTATGATTTATCAAGAATCTCCTTACACAGATTCTGGAAAATGCTCAAAAGAAACAGAAGCAAAAAACAGTCAAATGTTAAAATGATCAAAATATAAAAAAAATTTAAGAGTCACTTGATCACTTGACTTCTGGTAGATCATCAATTACTCGAGTGGGCACCAGTAATGCCTCAATTTGTCCTGTCACATGCGAGATAGCCCAAGGGCATCTGCCCACTCCAGTAACATAAAGAGCCTCAAAACATTCCATCGAGTCATGGGAATGAGGTGTATAATTGTTACTGGTATTTGGCATGTCAAATACAACACAGGTAGCTTGCCAGGCTTTGCCGTGTGGGTGGGATAATCTTCTAGTCACTTCAAAACTTGAGCATTTTTACGAGCCCGGATGCAATCAGCTCTTCTGCTGGGTGGAGCTCTGACTAGAGGGGAATCCAGATGTGGAAAATGGCAGCCCTCATGGTGTGGGGGGTTCCTGTGGCTTCTTGTGAGCCTCTGCTGGGAGTGGCGGGCCAGGGCTAGAACCTGCCATTCCTCCCAGATGCCTCGTGATCAGCTGGGCACAGGGAAGCAAGTAGCAGCTCTGCCCCATGTGTGTGAATCTCTGGGTCGGCATACCTGGTCCGGGCTTGGAAAAACTGCTGCAGGGTGGGTCAGTGATGAGCTGGGCTGCAATCAGCTCTTCTGCTGGCTGGAGCTCTGACGAGAGGGAGTCCGGATGTGGAACATGGCGGTCCTCATGGTGTGGGGTTTCCTGTGGCTTCTTGTGAGGCTCTGCTGGGGTGGCGGGCCAGGGCTAGAGCCTGCCATCCCTCCCGGATGCCTTGTGATCAGCCGGGCATAGCGAAGCAAGTAGCAGCTCTGCCCAGTGTGTGTGAGTCTCACAATTTCAGCCTCTAATTTAAGAGTAGTAAAAAGAATAATCTACCTCCTCATTTCTTGGATTGTGTAAAGATTTTATTCAGGAATCAAACATTTGTGAAAAATTACTATACCCAAACCAAAAGTTCCATAATTAACTTTTGGAATGTTAAAGTAGTTGATGATGAGAATAACTATAACTGTTTGGTACTAAATACATGTATCAATTCAACCAACAAAAGTGGGTTCAATTATTTTTGCAGCTCTACAGATGAATATAAAATATAGAAATTTTAAGTTATCAGGGTCATAGCTAGTACATGCCAATGACCATAAATAAACCATCAGATTGACAGAATGTATTCATAGATTGTATAACAAAGATGAACTTTTCAGACTATGGGAATAACTCTTGCAATTTAGTAAGAAAATCACTCATTATGTTTTGAATGGACAAAAGCATGTTACAGGCAAATAACCTACATGTATAAACATATACATGAATTCACTGGACAGAGGAAATGCAAAAAAAATCAGTAAAAATAAACCAATATTTTATTTATCATTGAGGCATGTTATTAATACATATGGCAAAATAAAATCTTTATAAAAACAATTCAGAGGTGATTTTTTTCATATAATGTTCAGTGGGAATAGATGCTGTCATGGCAAATTTGATTATAACCAGAAAACATGGAAATAAATATATTTTAATGTTTAGCAATTCTACTTCAGTATGTTCTAATAAACATCACTGTTTTGGGGTAGTTATTTAACAACCAGTTTTCTGATTGATCTTGGGGGGAGAGTTTATTTGTAATTTTGGCATATTCCTTGGTGGAGATGCACCCACCGTGGTTATATTCAGATTCCAACATACCATCATCAGAAGTAGAGTAGGAACGAAATATGTATCATCTGTTCCTAAAATTCATGATAGCCAGGACTAACAACACACCACTATCAAATATTCTGAAGATTGTTGCAAGACTATTTAAAACACACTAAATATCAATAGAGAAATAGAGATGAAAGTATAAATTATAAAACATTGGGATAAGGTCACTTCAGTTCAAAGAGAAGTATAATTTTTAGCTATATTTCTATAGAATGTTAGCTACCTATTTTGGATAGTTTTCCAAATACAGTATAAGATGATTTATAAAGAGAACACTATGTAATATGATATAACATTGTATTTGAATATTAAGGAATAGAAGTTTATATCCCCAAATGGAAAAATTAGAAGGCAATACATAAAAATTACATGTACTTTTAGTATTATAAGAGGAAATAGTGGTCTGGAGATGAAGTAATGATGATTAACAGCTATATTTGTAGGTTCAGAGAGATAATAAAGGGATCAATGTTCATGCCTGGCATGTGACTGACTTTAGTTGGATCCCTAGCTTCACATCATCCCTCAAACATTGCTGCAACAGTCCTAGAGGTTCCCCAAGTACTACTGGAGTCTTTCTGGTACCCTTATCACTGCAGGGCCTGTGTCCTTGGGTCCTTATGTTGAATCATGGACCCAGTTGATTGAGAAGTACAAGAAGGACTCCTTGGCCTCCTGAGCAACAATTATGAGAGCACAGAGAGAGAGAAGGAGATAGAGAGAGGGGGAGAGAGAAGGAAGTCATGTCATTTCCTACATTATCTGCCTCAACCCCTTTAAACTTTGTGTGGAAAATTTTTTGAAAAGGTTGCTATTTATTTAATTTATTATTATATATTAAAGTTACCTTACTATTAATAGTAATTTTTTCCAGAATCCTAGAAATGTTATGATATGAAGTACACACATCAATTGTAAGATAACTTCCAAAACATTAAAATGTTTATTCAAGTGTGCTAAAAATAAATGAAAGTGGTAGTTGAGTTGACTGAGATGATTTAGCAGCAGTCGGGCATGCAACTTCATTTCTTTTTATAATGGATATATGATTTATAAGATAATACAATAATTATTAATGTATCTGAAGCTATATTCACCATTCAACATTTGACATATTCATCCATAATTGTTAAACATTTTGTATGTGTGCAGATACTGTATATGACTTGGCAATATCTATCAAAGCCATGCAGAAACTTCCAATCTTAATCATTTGGAATATAATCAGCAGTGCAGAAATAAGTAAATAGCTTCTGAGTGGTAAATTCTATGTGTTTTGTCATAGTGTATGTATGTCCCAATAAAACTGCATTTTAGGTAAGGGAAAATATGGGAAAGAGCACTGAGGTTTGTAAACGTGATGAGAAAAAGAGCAATTCAAGAGATAGCACTGTAAGAGTCACTTCTTCATGGAACAGCCAAAGGAAAAGTTGCACAGGGAAAGTAGGAAAGCGCCTACAATGTGTGTGCTATCTCCAGGTGAAACAGACTCCCAAAGTTTCTATGTATTCGAAAGCCTGAAAACTCTCAAGATCAGTCTTTTTGGTTTTATTTCTTAGGCATAATGGAGAAAATCATTTCACCATTGATCACTGGCAACTGATTTAACTTCCAGAACCTCATCTCTGTTTTGAAAGCCAGGGTGTAAGTACTGAACATTCTTCTTTTTTTCTATCTATCTATCTATCTATCTATCTATCTATCTATCTATCTATCTATCTATCTATCTATCTATCTATCTATCTATCTATCTATCTATCTATCTATCTATCTATCTATCTATCTATCTATCTATCTATCTATCTATCATCTATCTATCTATCTCTCTATCTCTCTATCTATCTATCTATCTATCTATCTCTCTCTCATCTCTATCCCATCTATCTACACACTCCATCACTACTTCCCATCACCACCACCATCCACCACCATCCACCATCCACCATCCACCTCCACCCCCCACCCACCCACCCACCCACCCACCCACCCCCCCCACCCACCCCCCACCACCACCCATCTCTCTATCTTTCTTCTCTTCTATCTCTATCTATCTATCTATCTATCCTATCTATCTATCTATCTATCTATCTATCTATCTATCTATCTATCTATCTCTCTATCTCTCTGTCTCTCTGTCTCTCTGTCTGTCTGTCTGCTGTCTGTCTGTCTATCTATCTGTCTGTCTGTCTATGTATCTATTCAGCCATTTATCTATCTATCTATCTTCTATCTATCTATCTATCTATCTATCTATCTATCTATCTATCTATCTATCTATCTATCTATCTATCTATCTATCTATCTATCTATCTATCTATCTATCTATTCATTCATTTAAAAATAAATAAATAAATAAATAATTTTTTAAAGAAGAAGAATGTTCAGTGCTTACATCCTGTCTTTCGGGTGTAAGTACTGAACATTCTTCTTTTAAAGTCTATTTATTTATTTATTTATTCATTCACTTATTTATTTATTCACTCATTTCTTTATTTAAAAATAAATAAATAAAATAATTTAAAAAGAAAAAGAAGAATGTTCAATACTTACACCCTGGCTTTCGAGAAGCGGTCATAGAAGCCCTAGTCAAACAGGGTGTTCAACTTAATACATCAAGATCCTTCATGAACTATCACGGTTTCACCACTAGGATCTCACCATTCTACAGGGAAGTGATCATCGACATCAAAAGAGGGTTTCGGCAGGGTGATACCATTTCACCAAAACTCTTCAGCGCCACCCTCAAAATCATCATGCAACAATTAGAATGGGAAAAAATGGGAGTGAAGATAGACGGCCAGCAACTACACCACCTATGCTTCGCTAATGACATTGTTCTAATAACACCAAACATTAGCCAAGCGGCATAAATGCTGGCTGACTTTGACTGAGAATGTGGAAAGATAGGTCTACAGCTGAATCTCAACAAAACTATGTTCATGAGAAATGAACTAGTTCCAGAGGCTCCATTCACTCTCAATGAAACAAACATCTCTGTATGCAACAGCTATGTGTACCTAGGTCGAGAAGTCAACATGATGAATGACCTGAAACCTGAGTTGTGCAGGAGAAAAGAGTGGCATGGACTGCCTTCAAAAGCATTGAAACAATAGTCAAAAGAACAAAGAACCTCTGGCTACTGGGCACACCTCTTTGACTCCACCATTCTCCCTGCATTGACATATGCCTCAGAGACCTGGGCCTTACGAAAGCAGGATGAGAATAGCATTTGGGTCTCCCCAAAGAGGAATCAAAAGAGCCATGCTTGGAATATCACGCCTCACTCAGGTGAGAGAGGGAATCCGGAGCTCCGACCTCCAACCTCCGTAGCTATTCTAAAATCAAGGACGCTGTCTTATCTGCCAGAATATCGGAAATCAGATTGGCTGGTCATATAATGCGACTGGAGAGAACTGTTGGACAAGCGTCGTTACCAATTGGATCCCACAGGACACCAAAAGTTCTCATGGCCGCCCAACTGCAAGATGGTCAGACTTCCTTATCAGGACCATTAACAAACAGTTCAAAGCTCTTAATATCCCGAAACATACAGATGCCATTGGGCTACACTGGCATGTGATAGGGTCAAATGGAAACATTACTGGCGCCTGCTTGAGCAAATCGATGAATAACGGGATACAACTTATCAAGTGATTTATTTATTTGCTTATTTTAGAAAATATTTTATTATACCACCATGAGATACACAATTACAAAGATGCTCATAAGATGTTCATATTAGGGTTTCGGTCATACAGTGTTCCAGCACCCATCTCTCCACCAGTGCCCATTTCCCACCACCAATGTCCCCAATTCCCTTCCCCCTCCCTAGCCTGCTTCTATGGCAAGTTCTTTATTTCTTTCTCTTTCTCTATCTCTTTCTCTTTTCCTTCCCTTCCACATTGTGGATTGCAATACATACATAAAAATGATGCCATGTGTATCTTTGTCTGTGTTTAATGCTCAGTTCTAGGTTGGTATTAGCACTTTCAACAGTTATTGGCACACTGTTCCATTCTCTGTCCTACCCAGCCTCTGACTCCCACACTTTTTGACAATTTCCACCCTTGAAAATACCTCCTGATACAAGGTCATGTTTCACTAGACCTTGGCTATTGGCATCACAATATGCACATATATATCTATGCAATGCAAATAAATGCAGTCATTCTGTATGTGTTTCTCTCCTTCTGGCTAATTTCACTCAACATAATCTTCTCCATGGCCATCCATTTATAGGCAAAATTTATAACTTCATTTTTCCTAACAGCTGCCTAGTATTCCATTGTGTAGATGTACCAAAGCTTATCCAGTCATTGATTCTCAGACACTCTGGTTGTTTCCAGATTCTGGCTATTGTGAATAATACTGCTATGAACATAAAAGTAGGGATGGTGTTAATGCTGCATATTTTTGGCTTACCAGGGTATATTCCCAGGAGTGGTATGGCTGGGTCAAATGGGAGCTCAATTTCTAGTCTTTGGAGGAATGTCCATATTGTTTTCCAGAAAGGCTGTACCAGTTGTTATTCCCAGCACCAATGGATGAATGTTCCCTTTTCTCTGCATCCAAGTCAGCACTTGTTGTTCTTGCTCTTTTGGATATGTGTCAGGGACTGAACATTCTAACCCTCTGATTATATCATCTCAGTTTTGTTATCAGCCTATGGATTTGTATTCATGAGACATTGTCTATTTCCTTGCTCTGTTTCTTTCTTTCTTTTTTTTTTTTTTTGCTTTTTTGGGTCACACCCAGCGGCGCTCAGGGGTTACTCCTGGCTCTGCACTCAGGAATCACTCCTGGCTGTGCTCGGGGGACCATATGGGATGCCGGGGATCGAACCCCGGCCGGCACAGGCCGCGCAAGGGCAAACGCCCTACCCGCTGGGCTATCGCTCTGGCCCCCTGCTCTGTTTCTTTATATACCACATATGAGAGTGTGCATCTGGTGTTTGTCTTTCTGCTCTGTCTTATGTCAATTAGCAGCATACCTCTAGTTCCATCTATATTGAAGCAAATTATTTTGGGGACCATGAACAGGAGCAATGAACAAAGACTGTATATATGTGAAAAAAGGCATTTGGGTTATCTGTGTGACCAATTTTTCTTATAAGTTAAAATATTGTAGCCAAAAAAAGAAATATTGAACTTGAGCAAACATATAACACATTTGAAATTTTCTACTTCAGAAGGGTGGTTTGAAATTACTATGCGTTGGGCCTGCTATAGTCAGAGACTACAGGAGTCCTTTAGAGCATTTGACATCTATTTAAAAGATATTCTGTG
This sequence comes from Cryptotis parvus, assembly GCA_021461705.1. Taxonomy (NCBI): domain Eukaryota; kingdom Metazoa; phylum Chordata; class Mammalia; order Eulipotyphla; family Soricidae; genus Cryptotis; species Cryptotis parvus. The sequence goes on from JAJIBD010004359.1 coordinate 22,167, forward strand.
TTTATCTAAGAAAGTTTATCTTAGACATTCCCAGTGTTCCCAGGACACCATATTCTGTCTTATTCTGTAAAAATGATACTCTGATGCCTTGGGCCTATTCCTATACTAAACCTGTAACAATAATAATATTAGCATGTCTAGTTGGCAATATAAAGAGGCATGTAATAGAAATCCTATTTCTTCCTTGATGAAACAAGACAACAAGGAGAAAACCATTTACCTTCTTATTCTTCACTCCTCATTTAGAAGGTTCTTTTTACAACTTAGTCTTAGAAATGAGTGCCCTTTTCTTGCTCTGGTTTTCTTAGCTCTCCACAGAAGATGAAATTTTTCAGTGCTAACCCATCTGTCTTTAACAAAATAAACTGTCCTTTCCAGATGCCTGGGGAAACTTTCATAGCCTTGGTAGTGAAAGGCTTTTAAAACTATGAGATTGTCATATGTTTTTACTTGGAGAACAAAACCCATTTAGAATTCTATTATAAATGTATATATGTGTTTGTATATAGGCGTGATACATATATTTATTCTTATATTCATATATCCTTTACTTGGGGTTATGTTTTCAATACAAATTATTAAAATGGTATTCTTGAGACATGAATTTACTTAGTATCTATTATATACCCAGCATCTGTGAGCTTTTGAGATAGGGAGATAAAACAGATATATTCCCTGCCATCCTGAGATTTTTTCATGTCATGGGAGAGAAGCAACTGCAACTTTGAATAACATTAATATGTTAGGGATAACAATATGTTTTTTGCAAGTAAACCATTTGGATCTTCAATATGATTAAAGTATGTTTTCTCAGTGTTTACTTTGACTATCAATAATCTTTTAAACATTCATCCTCTGTGTCTCTAGGGAAGAATTCCCCAATATGGGGCAATGGGAATTTGAAATACGAGCCAATATCTTAAATCCATATGAGGATCCTGTCTCGGGACTTTTGCTTTAATTAAAATTTATATGTTAGATAACTGATAAACTTATTTTAGGAAATAAGGAAAATATTGTAGCAAATTAGCTTATTCTTTCTAATGTAGCAGAAGGGAAAACAAATTCAGCAATGGAAATTTAGTCAAGATTTCAGAAAAAACATTCTAATTAAAAGCTCAAGTAAGCTATTAACTCCACTTATAAAGTATGTGTGTGCATGTGGGCCACTGTGAGCTAGAGATGCCTGAGGATTATGGAATATTAATGCTATTTACTCTGCTTCTTAGACTTGGTCTTGCATGGGGATTGTCCTCTGTTACACACAATGGTCCCTTAGAGTAAGGAGAGAAGAAAGATGAATTAAATGGGATCTTGGTAATAAAGTTAAGTAGAACAGGTCAGTAACTAGAGCTCTGAGTAGCAATTGATATATTAGTGAGCAATTTGCTGGAGTTGACTGATACTAGCATGAGAGGTTTGAATCACTGCATCTAAGCATTCCTTTCTTTTAATCAATACAACTAGGGCTTGATTGCTGAACAACTGATCTCTACATAAAATGAAGTAACAAGACTTATGCAAACTATACACATTCAGAAATGTAGAATGAGATCTGAAAATTAGTTTTCAATCAGGTCACATTTGGCTGAAATAAATTTAGGTCATTTCTTATGACTTTAATTTTCTCTCTTTAAAGCTATTCTTGATACAATGACTGGGCCCATCAACTCTTAGTTGTGGTGCTCCCTTGGGGTGATGCAGATGGCCAAGGAGTTTATTCACTAAGTTGCAGTGTTTTCCAGGGCTCATGCACTTTATTTGTGAAGCTCCTGCACATTTGACTTAGAATTCTGCTACTGTGAGTTCCAGAGTGTTGAACTGTTGGGGTAATACAGTACATGTGTGAATTGTTCCAGGGATTAAAATTGTTCCAGGGATTAAACTTGAGGTGAATAAGGCTCTTCACCTGTGAGACATCCCCTGGACTCATTTCCAACTATTTTAAAGTTTTTTTGGTCATTCTGTATAGAAATCTTACAAAAGGTGAAAATATCATTATGATAAAATGGAGTTCTCTACTTTATACAAGTCCTTGTCACTTGTCACTTGTCTTCCCGTTGTTCATCAATTTGCTCGAGCAGGCACCGGTAATGTCTCCATTCATTGGGAATAAAGTCCATTATTGTTAGTGTTTTTGGCATATTGAATGCGCCATGGGTAGATTGCCAGACTCTGTCATGGCTCTGGGTTCATCCCAGTGCAAGTCAATCTCAGTATGTACTTACTCAAACCCAACTACACAGCTAGGTGATATGGTCTGACTGGTTGGTATTGCTGTCTTATGTGTGCCATCACTACTGAAGATGTTTCTGCCTCATTCATCCAAGGATGCTTAAATTATCTCTGTGCCATATATACTGTAAATGATGCTGCAACAAATATTGTGGTACAGATATCTTTCCAGTGTTTTTATTTTCTTCAGATAAATAACCAGACATGAAATTGATGCATCATGTGGTAATTTAATTTTTAATTTAATGCATGACCTGATGGAATGGTTTGAGGCTCTTTATGTTCCTGGAGCAAGCAGGTGCCCTTGGGGTCTACTTGCATGAGACAGGTCATATGAGATGATACTGGTGCCTGCTCGAGCAAATTGATGATTAACGGGAAGACAGTGATACAGTGATACAGTGATTCTTATGGGGAATTGTTTGGGTCTTGCCCATTGATAGCGTCTGCTCTGGCTCTGTTTTCAGGAGTGACTCCTGGCAATGCTCAAGGGACCATAATTGATATCAGGTATTGAACTCAGGTCAGTTGCATGCAAGGCAAATGTCTTATGCCTTTACTATCTTTCTAGCCTGATAGTGCCTATTATTTAAAATGCATGTATATGACAAGCTTTATAGATAAAACTTTCCCACGCTCTGGGTAAATGTGGTCATATCATAAGATAAACAGCAAAATTAGTGACTGAAAAACCATACACAGTCAGTCATATGTTTTCTCCATATGTTTATGTCAGTAAGTTCATTTCTAATTGAAGTGTTTGTTTTCTTATGCTGAATTCTTGCTACTTACGCTAAATATTGTCCACCCTGGTAATGGCTTGTCCAATTAAAAGCAGAGTGCACATTCCATGACCCCTCCTAGTGAGTGGATATCTAAAATAGCAAGTTGTTGGAGGACATGTTTAGCTAACCTGGGAGCTTTGTTGTTTTGCCCACTCCCAGCTTAATCTTATTTAAGCCAAGGTTCATTCTAATGAGACCTCTCTTCTATGTAAACACTGCTAGAGGGTGTGGCCGTTACAGAAGTCACCTTGATTGAATAACTTCTGACTTATACATCTACTAAGACTTCTATGTTTTCTAGATTGGGCACAGCTCCTCTTTATACCCACTGCACCCAACATGAGACAGTTAGAATTTACCAGGAGACTACCACCCTGGCTACGCTGAGACTATAGGAAGGATCATACTAGTTTGCTCTAAGCAGGCGAGTGTGACCCTTTCAGTACACGAGAACAAGATACTCAGAATCACCCTTGTGCAGATAATAATAAGAAGGACCTTGTGGGTACCATCTAGATTACATGAAGCTCATGAAGTTAAGATGTATTACTTTATACCAGCCCCCTCTCTCCAGCGTTTTACATAAGAGATAATCCTGGTAGAAAGGATTAGACCTTGGCATAACCTTTGTTTATACCTGCAATAGGGTGTGGCACTACACTCTGTTTAGAGTTCTTTGTTGACATGACCCTCCCGGTTGGATTACTTTGGTGTATATAAGGGGCTGACTTGAGGCCCCTTCACCTTTTACCTTTTGGGCCTTTTAGCTTTCAGCTTTTGGTTTCTGTGGCTTTTGGCTCCTCGGCCTTTTGCTTTTGGCTTTTGGCTTTTTGCTCTTTGGCCTTTTGCTCCATCTTCTGGGTAGGACTCAGCTCGGGTGAGATCCTCTCTCTTTGCTGGGAGACTTAGGCTCTTTTGTATGGTCTAAATTCAGACCAGAGCTAGAGTTAGTTCATTATATTGGATTGCTGTGGAAGAGCTTTTGCACTATTAAAAGCCATTTTGGAACTGCACCGGACTCGTGAGTTTTCATCTGTTCTCCCGGCGTCCTCGGAGGTAGAAGACAACCTCTGTCCTGACACTGTCGGGGACCCCGGCGGCCATTCCCGACAGCAAGTAATACAAAAACATACATACATGTATTTAGAATAATTCCTCTATAAATGCACCTAAGATGAAGCTCAATTTTCAATTCAGATGAGCTAAGAAATTTAGACACATATTAAAAAGCAATAATAAAGTAGAACAGCTATAACAATATCTATATTAAATGATGGGGAGCTGCTGGGGTCCCTAACAATATCAGGGAATGAGTTCCCTTTTACTGAAGGACTTGAGTCAGACAAACGAGTTCTGCACAGTTACAAAAGGCTTTTACTAATCACCAATAATCAAACAAGCTCTGCTACTACAATCCAAGATAATGGGATTTCCCAGACCTGTAGCCTGGTCAGACCTCCAACCATGCCAGGTCTCCCACCAAAATGGATGGATCTTCCCCAAGTCAGTCCTTTTATATACCCCAAAGCCATAATTCTTCTTCAGGGTGGCTTGCATTACAAAGATCAGCAACTAGCTTTTAGGTGTAAATGTTAGGTGGTGTCATATCTGTGGTTCAGGTCTAAATAAAATGATAATGCCAGACCTAGTCTCTTTCTGACATAAGAGATTACCTCCTGTCAAAACACTGGAGAGAGAGAGGGCTGGTATAAAGAAATACTGGAGAGAGAGAGGGCTGGTATAAAGAAATATACATCTGAATGGGTATATATTTATGGGAAGAATCACATCATAATATAAGGCCATGGACTTCATGCAATCCAGATGGCACTACGAGGTCATTCTTATTTCTGCTCTACACCAGGGTAATTCTGAGTGTCCTGTCCTCCCTTTACTGAAAAGTTCATGCTCACCTGCCAGATGCAAAACTAGCATGATCCCTCATTTGATCCTGGCAGAGTGATAAATGTAGTCTCAATGTAGCTAGGGTTGTGGTCTCCTGATAAGTTAAAATTGCCCCATGCTGGGACCAGTGGGTGTTAAGAGGAATTGTGCCCAATCTAGATAGCATTGAAATCATATTAGAGATTATAATAACATTCCAAGAGTTATTAATTCAGAGACAAAATGACTCCTGTAACTGCCATATTCTCCATTGGTATTTATATAAAAGAGAGATCTCTTTAGTATGAACCCTGGCTTAAAGTCATATAAATAGCTTAAACTGTAAGTAGCTTAAACAGCGAAGATCCAAAGATAGCTAGACTATGTCATCCAACAGTCAAAACTTTTGTAAATGTGTTTTCTCTTTCTCAATCTCTCCTCACTCCTATGTCTGTCTGTCTCTCACATCATTTGTACTATATTTAGTATTTCTAGCCTGAAGATGACTGTGGGTAACTGAAAGTGCAGATAACAGATACTCATGTGTATTCAAATAACTATAAGGACTTCAAAATGTACATGGGTAACTAATTGGCTGGATGGTGTATTTACTCTGCATTGTGCCTTCTCCACAAAAATACATTGTAATATTTTCATGCAGTAGAGCAATGATCATTCACTCCTTGTTTGGCAGACACCATTTCTTGATCTGCTGCTCCTAAGTGTTATCATATCAACTCTTGTCTTTCCAGAGACTTTCTGTATTTGAAATCTTTGGAATTTGAAGTCAGCAAAGTAAGTCACACACATTCAGGATGAACCAGCTGTGCATAAGATAAAATCATTGCAATTCTCTGAGTTGAAACTGTCCACCCAGGTGTCCCTCCAAATGATAAAAGAAAAGCAGGCATAGTTATGAGCGGGTAGTGCAGCTATGCCAGTCTGTTATTGTTCTTTTCTGTCACTTTCAAGTCTTCTAATCCTTATGTGTTGATTGACATCTTTAGATTTTAATATAGGGAAATTAAAGCACTGAAAATGATTATTTTATTTACCTTCATTTAAAAAATTATTTAGGCACCATAATTTGCAATGTTGTTGATAATACATTTTCAGCACACAACACAGCCACATTGGAATGTCAGTGCCCTTCCACCAATGTCTCGATATTTTGTCTCACCTTCCACCCCTACCCGACCCACTTTGTAAACTCAGTTCTATTGTGAACTCTCAGGGCCTGTTGCTATTGGTTATTTGTATGCTCGTATTTCTTTATATTCTATAGCAAAGAAAGATCACTTATATTTTTTTCTCTCTGACTGGCTTCACTCATCATGATATTCTTTAACTCCATCTACGTTGCTGCAAATGGCATGATCTAACTTCTCTCCTTACTGAGTAGCATTCCATTTGTATATAGACAGTTTTCTTTATCCAGACATCTGTTCTTGGATACTTGTGTTGTTTACAGTCTTGGATATTGTGAACATAGGATTGCACTGTCTTCCCATTGCTCATCGATTTGCTTTCGAGTGGGCACTAGTAACATCACCATTAGTCCTGTCACAAGCAAGTGCAACTCAAGGGCATCTACTTGCTACAGGGACAGGAGGAGCCCGAAAACCATTCTTCGGGTTATGGAACTGAGGTCCATAATAGTTACTAGTCTTTGGCATAAAAAGTAAATAAAACACGGTAGATTGCCAGGCTTTACCGTGTAAGTGGTATAGTCTCAGTAGAAGGCTCTCAACCCAAGCATTTACTGATGAAACTTAAAGGGGGAAGATCAGGTTTTTTCTTGGATGGAGCTCTGAGGAACTATGGAGTCTGGATGTTGAGAATGACTGACTGCATGATGTGTGGTTTCCTCTGGCTTCTTGCCAGGCTTACTGGTATCAGTTAAAAACATGTCTATAACTGTTTACTATGTATATATGTGAAAGAAATTGGGAAGAACCTTATGCAAAATTTAGTATTCTATAAAAATATTGCGTGGCCCCAAAGCGGCTGTGCACCAAGGTACATGTGGATCCGGCGTGGGTGGGTTTCTCTCTTCCGGGGCAACTGGCATGGAGGCAGAGGAAAGGGCAGGGCCCAAAACTCCACTCCGAGTCCAGCCAGCATGGTCTCTCCACCGCTCATGAGAGCAAACACTTGGAGCAATGTTGGACTCCGGCCAGGGATGGCCGAGCCCCTTACTGGGAGGGACAGCTCCATGGGTTGCTTCCACATGGGCCGGCTGAGCAGCGCAGCTGTGGGTCTGAAGTGGATGGGTCTGGATCTCTTCCGGGGTTCCAAATTAGCTGAGTCTGGTGTGGGTGGGTCTCTGTCTTCCGGGGCAACTGGCATGGAGGAGGGGGGAAAGGGCAGGGCCCAAAACTCCACTTCCAGTCTGGCCAGCATGGTCTCTCCCCGCTCATGAGAGCAAACCCGTGGAGCAATGTTGGACTCGGCCAGGGGATGGCTGAGCCCCTTACCGTATTGCACATCTTTTCAAATGACCATCTTGTGGGTTCAAGAGTTAGTAGAGGAGGTAAGGTACTTGCTGGATACTGGTTTGGATACTGGTTTTGATTTCTGACACCACATATGTTTTCCCTAAACACAGCAAGGGATCACTCCTGAGTACAGAGTCAGGAATAGACAGTGATGGTGTTCAGGTGTGGTCCAACATTCAGATAAGTAAAACATTTCTTTTTTTTTTTTTTTTTTTATTATACCACCGTGAAACATACAATTACAAAGGTGTTCATAATCGGTTCTTGGTAATACAGTATTCCAGCACCCATCCCCTCCACCAGTGCCCCATTTCCACCACCAATGTACCCCCTCCCCCCCCCCCCCAGGCCGCCTTAATAGCAGGTACCCCAGTTTCCTCTCTTTCTCTCTCTATCTCTCTCTGTCTCTGCATCTCTCTCCCTCTTATTTTACACATTGTGGCTAGCCCTGCAGATATTTAGAGTTTATCACTTAAGTCTCTTTGTGTATATTCAGTGGTGAGTTTTAATCTGCCATTACCATTTCCCATATTTAGTAAAACACTGGTATCTATTTATATCCTATTAATGAATGCAGTCATTCTATATCTGTCCTTTTCCTTCTGACTAATTTCACTCAGCATGATAGTCCCCATGTCCATCCATTTGCAGGTAAATTTCATAATTTCATCTTTTCTGACAGCCGCATAGTATTCCATAGTGTAGATGAACTACAGTTTCTTTAGCCAGTCCTCTGTTCTCGGGCATTTAGGTTGTTTCCAGATTCTAGCTATAGTGAATAGCGCAGAGATGAATAAAGAAGTACAGATAGTGTTTCTGCTATGTGTTTTTCGGTCTCTAGGGTATATTCCCAGGAGTGCTATTGCTGGATCAAATGGGAGCTCAATATCTAGATTTTGGAGGAATGCCCATATTGTTTTCCAAAAAGGGCTGGACCAGTCGGCACTCCCACCAGCAGTGGATGAGAGTCCTTTTTTTCCCCACATCCACGCCAGCACCGGTTGTTCTTGCTGTTTTTGGATGTGTGCCAGTCTCTGTGGGGTGAGATGGTACCTCATTGTTGTTTTGATTTGCATCTCCTGATGATTAAAGATGAAGAGCACTTTTTCATATGCCCTTTGGCCATTCGAATTTCTTCTTTTTTGGAAGCTTCTGTTCATTTCTTCTCCCCATTTTTTGATGGGGTTGGCTGTTTTCTTCTTGTGGAGTGCTACCAGTGCCTGATATATCCTGGATATTAACCCCTTGTCAGATGGGTATTGGGTGAATATCCTTTCCCACTCTGTGGATTGTCTTTGTATCTTGGTCACCGCTTTCTTTTGAGGTGCAGAAGCTTTTCAATTTTATGTAATCCCATTTGTTTATCATTGCTTCCATTTGCTTGGTCAGTGGTGTGTCATCTTTAAAGATACTTTTCGTTTTCGATGTCGTGAGAGCGCTTCTCCTATGTTTTCTTCGATGTACCTTATAGATTCATGTCTGATATCGAGATCTAGAATCCATTTTGATCTGATTTTTGTGCATGGTGTTAGAAGGAGGTCTAAGTTCATTTTTTTACACGTAGCTGCCCAGTTTTCCCAGCACCATTTGTTGAAGAGGCTTTCTTTGCTCCACTTAATATTTTTGCTCCTTTATAGAAGATTAAGTGGTTGTATATTTGTGAGTGCCGTTTCAGGATACTCAGTTCTATTCCATAGTTCTACAGGTCTGTCTCTATACCAATACCACACTGTCTTAATTACAGCTGCTCTGTAGTAGAGCTTGAGGTTGGGGAAAGTGATACCCTCCCATCTTCTTTTTTCCCAAGGATTGCTTTAGCTATTCATGGGGTTTTATTATTCCATACAAATTTCAGGAGTGTTTGTTCAATTTCTTTGAAGAACATCATGGGTATCTTTATAGGGACCGCATTGAATCTGTATAAAGCTCTAGGGAGTATTACCATTTTGATAATGTTAATCCTTCCAATCCATGAGCAGGGAATGTGTCTCCATTTCCTCAGGTCTTCTTTTATTTCCTGAAGTAACGTTTTGTAGTTTTCTTTGTAGAGATCCTTTACATTCTTTGTCAAACTGATTCCTAGGTATTTGATTTTCTGCGGTGCAATTGTGAATGGGATAGTTTCTTTAATGTCCCTTTCTTCTCTTTCGCTGTTTGCATATAGGAAGGCCATTGACTTTTTGGGTATTGATTTTGTACCCTGCTACTCTACTATAAGAATGCATTATTTCTAGGAGCCTCTTGGTAGAGAGTTTTGGGTTTTCCAGGTATAATATCATGTCATCTGCAAATAGTGATAACTTGGCTTCTTCCCTTCCTATCTGGATGCCCTTAATGTCTTTTTTCTTCCCTAATTCCTATGGCAAGTACTTCCAGTACTATATTGAATAGAAGTGGTGAGAGTGGGCAGCCTTGTCTTGTCCCTGATCTTTTAAGGGAAGGCTTTCCAGTTTTTCCCCCATTGATAATGATGCTTCGCTATGGGCTTGTAGTAGATGGACTGGATTATCTTGAGGAATGTTCTTTCAATCCCCATTTTACGGAGAGCTTTCATCATGAACGGGTGTTGAATCTTGTCAAATGCCTTCTCTGCATCTATTGATATGATCATATGGTTTTTATTTTTCTTTTTGTTGATATGATGTATTATGTTGATTGACTTGCGGATGTTGAACCATCCTTGCATTCCCGGGATGAATCCCACTTGGTCATGGTGTACAATCTTTTGATGACTCTTTAGATTCTATTTGCTAGTATTTTGTTGAAGATCTTAGCATCTGTATTCATCAGGGAGATTGGTCTGTAGTTTTCCTTTTTTGTGACATCTTTGTCTGCTTTGGGTATCAGGGTTATATGTGCCTCGTAAAAAGCTATTTGGGAGTATTTCTGTTTCTTCAATTTGACGGAAGAGCTTAAAAAAGAATTGAGAGTAGGTCCTCTTTAAAGGTTTGGTAGAACTCACTGGTGAATCCATCTGGACCTGGGCTTTTGTGTTTGGGGAGACTTTTGATTACCGATTCTATTTCCTCGATGGAGATAGGTTTGTTGGAGGTATTCCAAATCTTCTTGTTGCAGACTTGGGAAGCTATAGGAATTCAGGAATTTGTCCATTTCTTCTAGGTTCTCTTGTTTCGTGGCGTACAGGCTCTCATAGTAATCGCTGATGATCTTTTGAATTTCCTGTGTTTTCAGTTGTGAAGTCCCCGCTTTCATTTCTGGATTCTGTTTATTTGGGTTCTCTCTTTTCCTTTTCTTTACAAGTCTTGCAAGTGGTTTGTCAATCTTGTTTATTTTTTTCAAAGAACCAGCTTTTGGTTTCGTTGATCTTCTGGATTGTTTTTTTGATATTCCATCTCATTGATTTCTGCTCTAAGTTTTATTATTTCTTTCTTTCTGCTTAGGTTGGGCTCCTTTTGTTGACCACTCTCTAAGATCTTAAGTTGGGAAGTCAGACTGTTTATGATGGCCTTTTCTTCTTTTCTGATGAATGCCCTGAAGAGCTATGAACTTGCCTCTTAACACTGCTTTTGCTGTATCCCACAAGTTCTGGTAATTCGTGTCTTCCGTCTCTTTGTTTCCAGGAAAAATTTGGATTTCCTCTTTGATTTCTTTTATGACTTGCTGGTTGTTCAGCAGTGAGCTGTTTAGTTTCCAGGTACTTGGTATTTGTCTCCGTTTTTTGTGTACAATTAACTTCTATTTTCAGTGCATCATGGTCTGAAAAAATAGTTGGCACAATTTCTATCTTCTTGATTTTATGGAGGTAAGATTTATGGCTCAGCATGTGATCTATTTTTGAGTATGTTCCATGTGCACTGGAGAAGAAAGTGTATTCAGCTTTTTTGGGGATGAAATGCCCTGTATATGTCTACCAGCCCTCTTTCTTCCATCTCTTCTTTTAGGGCCAGTATTTCCTTGGTAAGTTTCAATCTTGTTGATCTATCCAGGGTTGATAGATCAGTGTTGAAGTCTCCAAATACAATTGTGTTGCTGTCAAAGTCTTCTTTGAAGTCTATTAGTAGTTGTTTTAGGTATTTTGCTGGTCCCCTCCCCTGGGTGCATATATGTTTAATAGCATGATTTCTTCCTGATATATGCATCCCTTGACTCTTAAGAAGTGACCTTCACTGTCCCTTCTGACCTTCTTCAGCCTGGAAGTCTATGTTGTCAGATACCAGTATGGCTACCCCAGCCTTTTGGATGGGATGTTTGAGTGAAGGATTGTTTTCCAGCCTTTTATCTTGAGCCTGTCTTTGCTCCAATTGTTCAGGTGTGTTTCTTGAAGACAGCAGAATGTCGGATTCAATTTTGTGATCCATTTTGCCACTCTGTGTCTCTTAACTGGTGCATTTAGACCATTGACATTGAGAGAGATTATTGTCATGGGATTTTGTGCCATCTTTCTGAATAGGTTGGTTGTTCTTTTGGGTTATGTCTCGTCTTATAGTAGATCATTCGGTCCTTCTTTTAAGGTTGGTTTTGATTTTACAAAGTTCCTAAGCTGTTGTTTATCCAAGAAGTTGTATATCTGTCCTTCAAATCTGAATGAGAGTTTAGCTGGATAAAGAA